>OY986438.1:75723835-75728835 GCA_963920525.1 Dichetophora obliterata
ATATAATATAATATAATATAATATAATATAATATAATATAATATAATATAATATAATATAATATAATAATATAATATAATATAATATAATATAATATAATATAATATAATATAATATAATATAATATAATATAATATAATATAATATAATATAATATAATATAATATAATATAATATAATATAATATAATATATATAATATAATATAATATAATATAATATAATATAATATAATATAATATAATATAATATAATATAATATAATATAATATAATATAATATAATATAATATAATATAATATAATATAATATAATATAATATAATATAATATAATATAATATAATATAATATAATATAATATAATATAATATAATATAATATAATATAATATAATATAATATAATATAATATAATATAATATAATATAATATAATATAATATAATATAATATAATATAATATAATATAATATAATATAATATAATATAATATAATATAATATAATATAATATAATATAATATAATATAATATAATATAATATAATATAATATAATATAATATAATATAATATAATATAATATAATATAATATAATATAATATAATATAATATAATATAATATAATATAATATAATATAATATAATATAATATAATATAATATAATATAATATAATATAATATAATATAATATAATATAATATAATATAATATAATATAATATAATATAATATAATATAATATAATATAATATAATATAATATAATATAATATAATATAATATAATATAATATAATATAATATAATATAATATAATATAATATAATATAATATAATATAATATAATATAATATAATATAATATAATATAATATAATATAATATAATATAATATAATATAATATAATATAATATAATATAATATAATATAATATAATATAATATAATATAATATAATATAATATAATATAATATAATATAATATAATATAATATAATATAATATAATATAATATAATATAATATAATATAATATAATATAATATAATATAATATAATATAATATAATATAATATAATATAATATAATATAATATAATATAATATAATATAATATAATATAATATAATATAATATAATATAATATAATATAATATAATATAATATAATATAATATAATATAATATAATATAATATAATATAATATAATATAATATAATATAATATAATATAATATAATATAATATAATATAATATAATATAATATAATATAATATAATATAATATAATATAATATAATATAATATAATATAATATAATATAAATATATAATATAATATAATATAATATAATATAATATAATATAATATAATATAATATAATATAATATAATATAATATAATATAATATAATATATAATATAATATAATATAATATAATATAATATAATATAATATAATATAATATAATATAATATAATATAATATAATATAATATAATATAATATAATATAATATAATATAATATAATATAATATAATATAATATAATATAATATAATATAATATAATATAATATAATATAATATAATATAATATAATATAATATAATATAATATAATATAATATAATATAATATAATATAATATAATATAATATAATATAATATAATATAATATAATATAATATAATATAATATAATATAATATAATATAATATAATATAATATAATATAATATAATATAATATAATATAATATAATATAATATAATATAATATAATATAATATAATATAATATAATATAATATAATATAATATAATATAATATAATATAATATATAATATAATATAATATAATATAATATAATATAATATAATATAATATAATATAATATAATATAATATAATATAATATAATATAATATAATATAATATAATATAATATAATATAATATAATATAATATAATATAATATAATATAATATAATATAATATAATATAATATAATATAATATAATATAATATAATATAATATAATATAATATAATATAATATAATATAATATAATATAATATAATATAATATAATATAATATAATATAATATAATATAATATAATATAATATAATATAATATAATATAATATAATATAATATAATATAATATAATATAATATAATATAATATAATATAATATAATATAATATAATATAATATAATATAATATAATATAATATAATATAATATAATATAATATAATATAATATAATATAATATAATATAATATAATATAATATAATATAATATAATATAATATAATATAATATAATATAATATAATATAATATAATATAATATAATATAATATAATATAATATAATATAATATAATATAATATAATATAATATAATATAATATAATATATATATAATATAATATAATATAATATAATATAATATAATATAATATAATATAATATAATATAATATAATATAATATAATATAATATAATATAATATAATATAATATAATATAATATAATATAATATAATATAATATAATATAATATAATATAATATAATATAATATAATATAATATAATATAATATAATATAATATAATATAATATAATATAATATAATATAATATAATATAATATAATATAATATAATATAATATAATATAATATAATATAATATAATATAATATAATATAATATAATATAATATAATATAATATAATATAATATAATATAATATAATATAATATAATATAATATAATATAATATAATATAATATAATATAATATAATATAATATAATATAATATAATATAATATAATATAATATAATATAATATAATATAATATAATATAATATAATATAATATAATATAATATAATATAATATAATATAATATAATATAATATAATATAATATAATATAATATAATATAATATAATATAATATAATATAATATAATATAATATAATATAATATAATATAATATAATATAATATAATATAATATAATATAATATAATCTATATATATAAAAATGGTGTAAAAAATGTATAGTAAAACATCAATTGAGAATGGCTGGGCCGATTTGTCTAAAATTTTTTTTCAGTTGTTTATAATTGCCAGGAGAAGGTTTTTACGAAGGAAAATTTTGGAAAAACCCTCCGGGAAAGTCCGATAGGTGGCGTTGGGGTGGACTTATATCGAAAATTTGAATTTATGGACCAATTTAACTGAAATTCAGAATGTATGTTTGTTTAATCATAAGAAAATAATTTGTGTATAAATGGACCCGATAGGTGGCGCTGGGGTGGACTTATATCGAAAATTTGAATTTATGGACCAATTTAACTGAAATTCAGAATGTATGTTTGTTTAATCATAAGAAAATAATTTGTGTATAAATGGACCCGATAGGTGGCGCTGGGGTGGACTTATATCGAAAATTTGAATTTATGGACCAATTTAACTGAAATTCAGAATGTATGTTTGTTTAATCATAAGAAAATAATTTGTGTATAAATGGACACGGTAGGTGGCGCTGGGGTGGACTTATTTCGAAAATTCAATGGCGTGAAAAGTGATTTTGGTATTGCCACAATTTTGAAATGCAATCCTGGTACGAGGGGGGTAGCGAAGCACACCGGGTTCAGCTAGTATAATATAATATAATATAATATAATATAATATAATATAATATAATATAATATAATATAATATAATATAATATAATATAATATAATATAATATAATATAATATAATATAATATAATATAATATAATATAATATAATATAATATAATATAATATAATATAATATAATATAATATAATATAATATAATATAATATAATATAATATAATATAATATAATATAATATAATATAATATAATATAATATAATATAATATAATATAATATAATATAATATAATATAATATAATATAATATAATATAATATAATAATATAATATAATATAATATAATATAATATAATATAATATAATATAATATAATATAATATAATATAATATAATATAATATAATATAATATAATATAATATAATATAATATAATATAATATAATATAATATAATATAATATAATATAATATAATATAATATAATATAATATAATATAATATAATATAATATAATATAATATAATATAATATAATATAATATAATATAATATAATATAATATAATATAATATAATATAATATAATATAATATAATATAATATAATATAATATAATATAATATAATATAATATAATATAATATAATATAATATAATATAATATAATATAATATAATATAATATAATATAATATAATATAATATAATATAATATAATATAATATAATATAATATAATATAATATAATATAATATAATATAATATAATATAATATAATATAATATAATATAATATAATATAATATAATATAATATAATATAATATAATATAATATAATATAATATAATATAATATAATATAATATAATATAATATAATATAATATAATATAATATAATATAATATAATATAATATAATATAATATAATATAATATAATATAATATAATATAATATAATATAATATAATATAATATAATATAATATAATATAATATAATATAATATAATATAATATAATATAATATAATATAATATAATATAATATAATATAATATAATATAATATAATATAATATAATATAATATAATATAATATAATATAATATAATATAATATAATATAATATAATATAATATAATATAATATAATATAATATAATATAATATAATATAATATAATATAATATAATATAATATAATATAATATAATATAATATAATATAATATAATATAATATAATATAATATAATATAATATAATATAATATAATATAATATAATATAATATAATATAATATAATATAATATAATATAATATAATATAATATAATATAATATAATATAATATAATATAAT